>OY992531.1:154406821-154431026 GCA_963921185.1 Dasysyrphus tricinctus | reverse complement strand
CGTTGGAATGTCATTGCAAAAGTCGGGGTTCGATTCCCAGCCGCTGCCACCAAAATACAGACATTTTTTTTTAGGTACTGCCTCTTGCGAGGAATGAATAAGTGCTTCTCATCTAGCCGTTCAGGCTCGGCAAAAAACTGTAGGTCCCCTCCATTTCTGCCAACAATACGCACACAGGAATGCTTGAGAGTTGTATGTCACTAGGCCTTGGTTCTTCATGAGTTGTTGTGCCACCAAATTTTTTTTTTTTTTTCTTATACCATACCTACAATAATATGCTGTTTGGTTTATGCTGTTGATCGAGATAAAAAAAGACAGCCAAACAGACAAATTGTGCCACCTACTTTTTTTCGTGCTCTCTATCGTCGTAATGTCATGTTTGATTGTTATCTCGAAATTTATTTTTGCATATGAATCCAAAACTTGCCCTTTAGTACCTACTATATCGCAGGTAAAAATCTATGGCTGACCAAAAACTGAAACCAAAGGTCCAGAGCCAGATATTACTCTTCAAAAAACACAAACACTTAAACCTAAGACACCGTGAGTGCAAAAGTGGTGTTACCCATTTGTTGGCATTTTTCGATATTTTTGTCTCGCATATTTACATTAATGCATCAAAAGGTATCAAAGCCAAAATTTAAAATTCTTAAATATGTAAGCTTTCCAAATATGTGACTTATCCTCCTAAAATCTCAAATTAAATAGTATTTAAGATCGATTAAAGATGAAGAATATGATAAAAAAAATGGTTTACACCACTTTTGCACCCACAGCCTCATGTACTACATATTCTCAAAAATATGAGGGAGTTTTCCTAAAAAGGACCTTCTTGAAAATTAACAATGTTCGATTTCATTTTCTATTTTAAATACATACATACATAAATATATTTGTATTATTATTTTTGTTTTTGCAATAATATTGAAATAGAAATTCAATCAAGCCTTGGACACAATTAAAATTTATTTGATTTTAGAATCAATATTGTTTAAAATTAACAAAGGTGTGTTTTAAAAATAAATAAGGAATTACAAAGATTTACCTATTGTATACGGAAATAAAAATTGGTGGCCTGTAGATTTATGTTAGTAACAACTAATATTATTTTTTTTTTATAATAATTATGCTCGCAATAAAGGAGCTGTGATGTGACTACCCTTAAAAATGATTAAACACAGTGCGAGCTTTAGGAAAATAGGGAAGGATATACCGATGTACATTGGTTGTGAAATCCTGAATATCAAAATGGACAGGAAAATAGAGCTGGGTTAAGCATTCTACATTCGTGTAGCTAGGTTTAAAAAAAAGAATCTCTGTGCTTAACAGTACGCCCGAAATGTGATGATGAGCATTTCTGGAAGTGCGAGTGTTACGGTGGAACTGTTTAAGGGGAGGAATGCAACTGGCTATTTCCCTTGAACACTGTTCATAAAAATAGCGATAAAATAAGGCAAGGCATGAAACATTTTGTCGATTCGAATGTTTCGGTTATAGTAGTATCACCTATCATTTTTATTTTGAAAATATCGATTTTTTTTAATTTGACTTTGAAATTTAATTTCTAAAAACTATTCCCTTAAACAACTTGATTTGGAAACCAATTGCAAGAATGGAGTATTAACTTTCAAAAGAACTAAAGCATATTATTAAATGTGCTTTCATTGATTTTTAATGTTTTGTTTTTGTTGCATTTAAAGTCAATGTTTCAGAAACTTCCCCCCGGTCTCAGGGAGGAGAGATAACAACTTTCCCCCCATAATATATAGATACCCAAGAACCACAACCTACAATACTTCCACTCAGGTCCGGGGCACCCTGTAAGTAGGCACATAATGTATATTTGGATATTTTAAAAGTGGACATCCATAAACTTTGTGACATGAATCTAAAGATTTCTAGACACAACTTGCTTTTGCTTTGAATAGACGTACACACGTATTTTTATATGTACATCTCTGAAATTCATTTTTCCTGATTGAACCCAGTTTTTGCAATTCAAATATGAAGATGAAAAATCAGGTAGCTAACATCAATTATTTTAGACAAAGTTTCATTTTTAAAACTTTTTTTTGGGACTTATACCTAAAATACCTAAAAAGTTGGTTTTTAACTCTCCAAGGAATTCGGAAGGTTCATTTCTTTGAAAAGGAAAACAAACTATATCTATGGAGAGAAATAAACTGAGAATACAAATGATACATATATGTATTTCTCCAGGGCTTTAGGAATTTACACGAAACTATTTTGTAATACCCACTTGGTAAATAGTGTATAGCAAAATGGAAAGTATATAACTCAATCAAGAATGAAAAGAAAAACTTTTCCAATTTATTTTTTTTTTTCATTACAATCACAAAAACATCAAACCTATATCAGATCAGGCAAAACTCCTTTTATTTTGTGTGTTCGAAAAACAAAAAACAAAATCGTTAAAACTTCCTTTCCAATTAGCCTCTTTGGTCGCCAACAAATTGGGTGCTAAGGAATGAACAAAATGTTTTACATCTGCTACTTCACCATTAACAAGTTTGTCGCCGAACTGTCGTAAGGCACAGTCTTTTGAAATACTGCTCGGCCTTTGTTGTCCTTTAATTCCTTGAGTGGGCTTATAAGTTTGCCAAATTGGTATCACAACAAGCAGACAGGTGCGAAATTTTAATTAAACCCTTGCCATGGTTTGGCAGAGGGAATGATACCTTTAGTTGAGGCCCACTTGCTTAAAACGAAAGGATAATTAAATTAAATGGAGAATAGTTATCCATGTTTAAATAAATAAATCTACGTTTTTCGCTGCTGAAGAAAAAAGCTATTGTTGGATTAGAATGTCCAAGGACTCATTGAAAATTAAACAAACTTTAAAGTAGTAGCTTCAAATTCGTATAGAATCTACAAGCTCAGGGATTTAAGGACCATTAGAGCAGGGGCTGATCCGGATCCAGAGTAGAATTTAGGGGAGGGGGGAACTTTCAGTATAATATACATCATTAATGATATACTTAAATTTTTTTCTTACAATTAGGTACCTACTTTAATTTAGTTCAAATAAAGAAGTTTAAGTGAGCTCTACTCCATATATTGCGTTTCGCCCAGGTACAACAGTTGGGCTCATCAGTTAGATGCTGTTGTACCCTTCTAAGACGCAAATTTTGGTCGATGTTTATCGACTCATATAGAAATCACAGTATGAATACACTGTGAATCCTATTTATCCAGGGGAGTTTGTTTAAATTCAGACACCTAGAAAACAAATGCAAGTGCTCAGGCTTTTTATAATTATGATTTTAAAGAAAATTAAAAATAATATTCTTCTGGTTTAGTGGAGCGAATGAATTAAGTTCAAATAAAGAAGTTTAAGTGAGCTCTACTCCATATATTGCGTTTCGCCCAGGTATACAACAGTTGGGCTCATCAGTTAGATGCTGTTGTACCCTTCTAAGACGCAAATGTTGGTCGATGTTTACTGACTCATATAGAAATCACAGTATGAATACACTGTGAATCCTATTTATCCAGGGGAATTTGTTTAAATTCAGAAGAATAGTATTTTTAATTTTCTTTAAAATCATAATTACTTTAATTTATATATTGAAATCAGTATGGTGTTTGACCAAATTGCAAAATATTTCAATAACTTCATCAGCCCCTATTGTTATTTATGTTGAGGAGGGCAAACCCTTTTATCGATTTTAAAGCATTGTTGTTCTAAGCCAAGTATTTGATTCGAAGTATTAAGGAGAGAAAGAACTTTCAGCGCTAGTGTTTGTGACTGGAAATGAGCAAAGAGCACAATTTAAGGTATTTATAGTCGGCTACATTATATCCTTGTTGCATTGTTTGAGTTTTTCGATACCAGATATCATCCGAGACTCAGTTTGAAACCTCCACTCAATTTGAAACCTCCACTGTTGTTTCCAAAGCTTGTTCAACTTTTTCTTGCACACTTTTCTCTCTTTTAGTGAAAAAGATTTTGGTGGGAGAGAATTTTTCCTTAGCTTTTGTTAGATGAAATACAAAAGTATTTTCCGATCCTTATAAAAACTTAAATATTTTTACTCAGCCTTTGTCGGATCCAATCTCAAGTATTGTAGTGTTATCCAGAATCCATATTACAACACTCATTCATAAAGAACAGAACGAGTACCTATAAGATACGCTTTTAATAAGCTTAACTGGGGGTCATTTCTCGATCTGTGAAACTGTGAAGTGATAAATATGATAACGCCTTTACGCCAAATGCGATTCTCGAAGTGTGAAAAAATGATAACAAATGCCAAAATGTTTTCATATGATAGTTCGCTTATCACAATCATTTCATTCTGTGAAAACCTGTGAAAAGAAAAATGATAAACAGAAACAAATAGTGCTCATTTGATACACTCAAGTCGCCATCTTGGTCTTTCTATGACGTCACAATCATCTTTTTCTATGAGCAAGAGGTGGTTTCTTTCATTTTAGTACTTTTGAGTACTCAGTTTGATAGCTGTTTCTCATAATGAGTGCGGGAATCGCCTTCTTCATGGTTGTGAAGTGATAAAATAATAAAACTCTGTGAAAACTGAAATGATAAGTTTGTTTGCATTTCACAGTTTCACAGATCGAGAATTGACCCCCTGGAGTATCGAAAGATCTCCACAATACTGTATATGGTGCCAGATCTTTAGTATGCAAACGCTTGAGTTAAGAAGTAGTTTTTTTTTTGGTTAATGATGATGAAATATATTTTAAGTAATCACATAAATTGTTTTTAGCTGCAAGAACAAATTAATTTGTAGATATTTCCAGTGAAGAAGTCTTCGTATAGGTTTCTACCTGCATGATTAATTTTCAAGAGGCACAAAAAAAATCTGCGTACGCTGATGATATAGTGATAATGCTGCGGATTTAATGTCATCCCACATAAAAAGGAAGGTTGTGATTAAGACAAAACGAAATATTCCAAATCTTGGTTTAGCTATCGATCGTATACTTAACTGGAAGGAGAACATCAAAGAAAAGGGAAAAGCTGCAAAAGCTTTCTACACACATTGTAGATTTTTTGGAAAGGAATGGGGACCCAGTCCCAAAACCATTAATTGGATGCACACGGCCATTTTGAGACCTATCCTGACAGCCTGACACTCGCCTGTTTGTATCATTTTTAAGCACTTATTTTTTATTTTTCTGTACATAATTTTCTTCAGGCAAAATGTATTTTTGCTCGCTCTGCATAAGGAACATTTTCGATATTTGGGTATTGAAAGACGGCGAAGTTTGTAAAAAGAAAAACCAAGTTTTCAATTCTGTGATGGAAAATATAAGTTTAGAAAACAAAGAAAATTTAAACTTTGAATGCTTAAAATCAAGATTTTTTTTTAATTTGTGAAAGTTTTTATATTAAAATGAAGGAGTGCAGATATAGCCAAAAATACTTATTCAAGAAATATTTGGAATGGTTTAATAGTGTTGAAAAAATACCATGTCCACTAGAAGAAACTTTATCTGCATCGACATCAAAAGATTCTGTGAAACGCGGACGGTCACGAAAGGTTTTTTCAGAGTGTGGTATAAGAACCAAGCAAAGACAAATATGTGAGGTTTCTAATTATGATGATTCCATTGCTGATTCTATGCGGAACAATTCATCAAGGAGCAAGGAATTTTCTCCTGTCGATACCAACGACATCCTATCACTAGTTGCTGAGACTAAGTTGACTAAACATCAATATTTACTGTTGCGAAATTTTATAAACACAAAACTATCAGCTTCTTTTTTTCCATCTTATAACAATCTTTTAGCGGCTAAACAAAATTGTTATCCAAAAACCAATAACGTCACCGAAAATTCAGCTGAAATTGAACTCCAAAGTCTTTTGGATCACACTGCCTCTAGAATAGCACAAAATCTCAAAATGATGTTTTTTTGTAAACTACCTGTTGAATCTTTAGAAAATTTCGTTTTAATTGGAAAATGGGGGTTTGACGGCAGTAGAATTGTATATCCACTCTATAGTATTCTCATGAAACACGATTTTGTAGGTTGACATTTGGTCGATAGGTTCGCTGTGATCGCCTTACCGAGATCCCTTAACAAAAATTAGGATTACATTTGGACACTAGATGGCCACGAGCTTTTTTTCTTCATGAGAATACTATAGAATTTATATACAATGGCAGTAGTGGTCATAGTGAGTATAAACAATCATTTTCGGATGGTACGATCAAAGATGATAATTTGTTTGTTACCTCATATGTTCCGTTAAGGCTAGTTGATTCAAGTAAACAAATTATTTGGAGTAATCCCCATCCTTCGTCAACTAGATATTGTAGGCCGATTAGATTTCAGTTTAAAAAAGAGACAACTGCGGTATCTATTGAAGAAGAGAGGTACTTTAAAGAAAAAATTGCTGATTTAGGTAAAACTATTATTCAAATTAACGGTAAGGACATGTCGGTTGGCCACTCTTTGCAATTAACAATGGTTGATGGAAAGATCTGTTCAGCTCTAAGTGGCACAAGCTTTTCCAGGTGTTACATCTGCAATGCTAAACCGTCGGAAATGAACAACATCGATAAATGTTTAGAAACACCGCTTCATGTTGAAATAGTTCGGATTATCTCCCCTCCATGCCTGGATACGTTTTTTTGAATATTTTATTCATGTTGCATGTTCACCCCCTGCGGGTAAGGGGCAAGAATATACCCGAGGTAGGCATGCCTGTCGTAAGAGGCGACTAAAATCCAAACTCCGTATACTGAGATTGATGTATACATAACTATGCAATGAGCAAAACAATAAGATATAGTACCCCAGGTGGCAGTCCAGGTTCACTGGAAAATCCACCCTCTTCGGAGGTCGGCTCTATGGATTCTGGGGAGAGCCAATTATTGCATTTAATAAATCCCTTCCTTAAAAGTGCAAGGGTATCTCGATCACCACCATCTAAATCGAGTATAAAACCATCCAAATTCGGGCAAAAGAGTCCACCCGTCACGCCAGCGCGCGCCAAAAAAGACTCAGATAAAACAGAAAATCTTGAAAAAGATAATAACGAACTTCGACGAAGACTTGATGAAGTAATGGAACTTTATCAAGAGCTAAAGAAAGAAGTCGATCTTCTTCGAAAAGAAAATGAGATGTTGAAAGGCAAAAATTCTCAAATAAACTCCAAAGCTAGCTTGCCAGAAGTCAATAATTCTAGATATGAAACAGACGAAGAAGAGCTAGCACGTGAAACGGAAAAGTCCTCAAAGAATAGATTAAGTAAAAAGCGTAAAGCTGGCTCTTCACCTGAGGCAGCCTCGTCTTTTGAAATAATAGTTTCACCAAAACATGCGACAGTAAAAGAAAAACCTGTTAAGGAACGGCCCCCGCCACCGATAAATGTTATCGGTATTGAGGAGTATAACAAGTTGCAAACCATATTAAAGGCATTATTACCATCGGCTTTTAAAGTTATTTCGCTCAATAACAACAAATGGAAAGTATGTGTGAAAGACCCCGAAAGTTATCGCCTTCTGTCGCGAAAACTAAACGAAGAAAAAGTAGAGTGGTATACCTTTGAAAATAAGTCGGAAAGACCCTTACGTGTTGTGGCGAGAGGCTTACACGCATCATGTTCAAAAGACGATATCATTAGTGATCTAAAAGAGCGCAACTTCAAAATCTTAGATGCAATTAACATCGTCAAAAGAGAGAAACAGACAAAAGAGGGTGAAACAAAAGTGGTACAGCGTGGTCTTCCACTATTTATACTTTCGTTCGATAAGACTGAAAAACTAGATGAAATTTATAAAATCAAAACAATTCTAAACATCGTAGTTAAGATCGAACCTCTAAGAAAGAGCACAAGGTTAGTCCCTCAGTGTAAACGCTGTCAAGAATTCAATCACACCCAAACTTATTGCAAAAAAGAGCCAAGGTGTGTAAAATGCGCCGGAAAGCATTTAACCGTTGACTGCATCGGAAAAAATGAAAGTCCACCGACGTGCATTAATTGTAATGGAAATCACCCGGCAAACTATAGAGGCTGCGAAGTAGCTAAAGAATTACAAAAGCGGCGATCAAAATCAGCCAAAACACAAAGAAACCCACAAAGGCAAATAGAAACCGTAGTTCCCAAGACTTCCAAATCTAATAAAGCTCCAAAACCTATTATCCGTAAGGAAAAGAAAACAGTGTCAATACCTTCGGAGAATATATCAAAGCAAGGAAATGCAGAAACATATGCCCAAATAGCGGCTAAAAAAATACCCGTAAACAACGACACTGAAACCGACCCGGTTTCAAAAGTATTTTCAATAATTCTGTCAAAACTTGAGGAACAATGTGACACAAATAAACTTATCTTTGATAGGTTAAGTAAGCTCGAAAATAGTTTTCGACCCAAATCTCTCTCAAAAAATTTATGATGGAAAAGTTTAAAATTCTTACGTGGAATGCCAACGGATTATGGCAAAAACTTGGAGAATTAGAGACGTATATGCAGGAAAATGATATCGACATATGTTTGATATCAGAAACGCATGCCAAAAATGAATCAAATCTTAAAATCCACGGGTTTCTTGACTACCACGCTGTTCATCCTTCAAATAAAGCAAGGGGTGGATCATCGTTATATATAAAAGAGTGCATTGAACACTCGATAGGCCTGAAAATAGAGGTAGAATCGATGCAATTGAGTAGTGTTCAGGTTAGAACTAAAAACATTCTTCTCAATATCTCTTCGATATATTGCCCTCCACGTTGCAAAATAGATAAGAGTGAATTTACGACACTGATAAAATCGCTAAGCCCAAACTTAATTGTTGGTGGCGATTTTAATGCAAAGCACACCTTTTGGGCTTCAAGATGCATATCTCAAAAGGGTCGAATGCTATATGAGGCAGGAATGGAAAATAATTGCGATTTTCATTCGACCGGAAAGCCAACTTACTGGCCAACTGATCCATCAAAAATACCTGACTTAATCGATTTGTTTATGGTAAAAGGAATACCCTCTAACCGTATTGAAATCTCAGAAGGCCATGATCTCTTCTCAGATCATTCTGCAGTCATACTCACTATGAGCGAAAGCCTTGTCAAAATTGAAAAACCACCCAGGTTAACAAACGGTAAAACCAACTGGGAAGGATTTAAGAAAGATATCGAGGACAACGTTGAATTGAGGGTATCATTACAAACGCCTCTTGAGCTTGAAGATGCAGTAGATGCCTTTGTTGATATAATACAAAAGGCAGCGTGGAATAACACACCTTATCAAAGGGTTACCCCGTGCTATAAAGATATAAAATATCCGCAGGAAATAAAAGACTTAATAAAAGATAAACGAAAAGCACGTAAGAAATGGCAGCGAACCCGTGCTCCTCAACACAAAGCTCATTTAAATCGCTTGTGTAATGTGCTAAAAACAGCGATATCGGATTTCAAAAACCGTGAAGTTGAAAATTACCTTGAAAGCTTGTCAGCTGGGAAAGAATCCAACTACTCACTTTGGAAAGCTATAAAAACAACGAAAAAACCAAAGCTTCCAGTACCCCCGATTAAGAAAAGCCAAAACGAATGGGCTAAAAGTGACAAAGAGAAAGCGGCAGTATTCGCCGATTACCTGGAAGAAACATTTAAACCTTCCGATGGGCAAGCACTCAATGAAAATATTAATATGAGTTTTAGCTCAAGTGAAAATTACAGAACCAGAAATGCTACGCTTGCTGAATTGAACAGAGAAATAAAGAAGCTTAAGTCTAATAAAGCTCCGGGGTATGACTTAATAACAGCGGAAATATTAAAAATGCTTCCTAATAAAGGATTAATTAACCTCCTTTATATAATAAATGCCGCTCTAAGGCTAGAATATGTTCCAAGCCAATGGAAAGTTGCGGAAGTCATAATGGTTTTGAAACCTGGTAAACCATCTCACGAAAAGAATTCTTACAGACCGATTTCGCTTCTTCCAATAATATCGAAAGTTTTTGAAAGAATACTACTCCTGCGCCTGCAGCCTATAATAGAAGAGAAACGATTAATACCTGAACATCAGTTCGGATTTAGAAGCAAGCATTCAACAATTGATCAAGTGCATAGAATAACTGACGTAATTGAGAGAGCTCTTGAAGAAAAGAAAATCTGTTCGACGGTCTTTTTGGATGTGTCGCAAGCGTTTGACAAGGTGTGGCACGAAGGCCTCAAATTCAAATTACGACAAGTTCTGCCTGAAGGACTTTATAAAATTCTTAACGAATATCTAGAAAACAGACTTTTTCGTGTAAGACACGGAAATGAATATTCTAATTTCAAAGAAATAGTGGCTGGGGTACCACAAGGTAGTGTTTTAGGTCCAGTTCTGTACCTTCTATTTACACGTGATATACCTCAAACAGAAGACACTTTCGTAGCAACGTTTGCTGATGATACTGCAATACTAGCAGTAGGCAAAACGATAAACGAAGCTACGATTAAATTACAAAATGCTCTTAATAATGTTAATGAGTGGACAAAAACATGGCGAATAGCGCTCAATGAACAAAAGTCAGTCCACGTGGACTTTACGTATAAAAAAATAAATAGATTGCCCGTCTTTCTTAATACCGGTCGTGTACCATTTGCGAATGAAGCAAAATATCTGGGAATGACTCTAGACGCGAAATTAAAATGGAAGCCGCACGTAAAAAAGAAATGCGAAGAATTAAAAAGTAAATTAAGAGATATGAACTGGCTACTCGGTAAATATTCCAAGCTTAGTATTGATAATAAGTTGATTTTATACAGGCAGGTACTTAAACCTGTCTGGACTTACGGTATACAACTCTGGGGTTGTACCTGCGATACAAATTTAAATAAATTACAAACGTTTGAAAATAAATTGCTTAGGTCATTTGTAAATGCACCATGGTATATAAGAAACGAAGATCTTCACAGGGATCTCGGGATTCCTACGGTTCGAGATGAAATTAAGAGTTTCGCGCGAAAACATAGAAATCGGCTATTAGATCACGCTAATCCAACGATTATTGACATTCTTGACGAGTCGAATTTAGTACGCCGTCTGCAAAGAACAAAACCTTCCGACTTGGTGCGGTGAACACAAAACCGCTTTAAAATCGCGGAATAAGCAGAAACTTTCACCGGAAAGTTACCTGCAACACGTTACTTAACTTCGTTAAAAATAAATTGCTAGATAAGTTTCAACTTAGTTGCAATCGGGAAGTGGAGGTGGTTTTAGTGTAGTAAGAATCTCACACTTCTATGAGCACGCGTTTTCCGGTCCTCATAGAGCCTGATGCAGGTTTTGCGCCTACCCACGGTCAAAAAAAAAAAAAAAAAAAAAAAAAATGTTGCATATAGGCTTGACGTTAAAAAGTGTCAAATAAGAACTAAAGAGGAGAAGGAACAATTTTTAGGGAAAAAGCAATACATTCAAACAGAATTTAGAAACAAACTTGGATTGCTTATAGATCACCTTAAAACGGGTGGTTGTGGAACATCCAGCGATGGAAATACAGCTAGAAAGTTTTTTGAGAAAAGTGATAATTATTCGGAGATAACAGGCTTGGATAAGAGTTTAATCGATAGGTATGCAACTTTATTAAAAACAATGTCTTCGGGTCTTAACATTGATGTTTTAAAGTTTCAAGACTTTGCTATAGTGACAGGAAGAAGATTAGTGGCTTCATATCCTTGGTACAACCTTCCAGCATCTATTCATAAGATACTAATTCATGGATTAGAATTGATGTCATACAAAATGCTCTTCTACCTATAGGCCAATTATCTGGAGAGGCAGCTGAGGCTAAAAATAAAGACGTACAATCTTTTAGATTAAAACACACTAAGAAAGTTTCGCGTATAGCAACTAACCAAGATTTGATAAATCAATTACTTATTACTTCCGACCCATATATAACAAGCTTAAGGAAATTACCTGAAAAGAAAAACTTATGTATGCCAAAAGATGTTCTTAATTTACTATGCGGTACATAAAATATTAATTTTATTTTTTAAGGAAGTGTATATTTTTATTTTTATTATTATAAATAATTTATTAAAAATGTATTTACTATATTTATGTAGATTTAAATTTGATTCTCATATAAGAACTTAATAAGTGAAATTCTTGTATTTATATAATAAAACTTAAGTAAGTAAGTTAGTGATTTAATAAACAAAATATAATTTACTTAACATACAAAACTCAAACTTTTATTATAAAAAAATCTAAAGGAAACCACAAAAATATTGGTGAAAAAATGAACATTTTTTTGGCAGTAAGCGCATAAGTGGGTGTGTCAAGAGGGGGAAATTTTGCTTTAATGATTCCTTACTAAATTGTCTATCATATCTGAAAGTTTGATTACAATTGGATGAGTGGTTTAGAAGTTATTGAATTTTGACGCTCTCTCCATACAACGTAAACCACTGTGCACTGTGGTCACAGAACTATTATAATGATCTTCACTCTCATAGACATTCAAATAGACTATATTTCACCGTACATAAATTTTAACCCAGTCGAACTAACAAGGGAATTACGGAAGGAAAATCGGGTTCTCAATGCAAATCAATTATCGGTCTTTACAGATGGACGTTGGGTTAAGGTCAGTCATCTTCTCAGACAATCTACCCATAAATAGATCATTGGAACTCCTAAGCTTTTGCAGTGTTTTCCAAACGGAAGTGATCGCAGTATGCGAGGCGTCAAAATACCTTTCAACATGTGAACTAAATAACAATAACATTGATATCTTCATAGATTAGCCAGGTGGCAATCAGGACCATTTCGTCAGTTGTCACGAAGTCAAAACTGGTTGATCGCCAGTTGCCTTCGATGCCAAACTGTACCCTGGGTACTTATGCAACTGGACAGGAATGGAGTAGAATTCATCAAAGTTTCATCAGGGCCGTTAACGACAGATTTTTTTTTTTATAATGAGCGCGCACTAAAGGGTTTTTGACTACCCTTAAGATGATGAACACAGTGCGAATGATTAGGAAAATGTTAGAAAGGAGATACCGATGCACATTGGTTTTGAAGTTCTGAATATCAAAATGGGAGGGGAAAATAGAGCTTCGTTAAGCATTCCACATTCGTGTTGTGTGGCTAAAGCAAGAATCTCTATACTTGACAGTACGTTCGAAGTTGGGCTCAAGGGTAAACTTATGAGGATTCCTAAAAGCACGAGTATTGCGGTTGAATTTTTTAAGGCGAGGAATGCAACTGGCTATTTCACTAGAACACTGTTTATAAAAATAGTGATAAAATAATGTGAGTCAAGAAACACTGCGGCGGTGTTTCAAAGATGTAATTGTTAGCGTAATAGTTCTGTCACCTATCATTTTTAAGGCTCTTTTTTGTATTCTATCTAACAGATTTAAGTTAGTTGTAGGGGCACCTGCCCAGATGTGAGAGTTATTACTCAAGCTTTGGTCGGATGAAGGCTTTATAAATTACAGCCAGTTCAGAAGGGGAGAAAAATTTCTTACATCGTCGAAAAAAGCCTAAACACTTTGCAGCGTCTTTGGCAATTCGAATATGTGATCATTTCATAGAAGGTGATCTGTGATGCACATACCCAGAACTGAAAGTTGTGCATTTTCTTCGATGCAAGTTCCGCTCATGGATAGCGGTATTGGGGGTGGGTTTTGCTTTAGTGACAACAGAGAGCATTGGGTTTTTGAAGCATTAAATTCTACACGATTTTTATTTCCCCACAGGACAATGCTGTCTAGATCAGAATTTAATGAGCTTATCATACGCTGCCGTTCAAGTTCCACATCCGAAGAATTGGGAAGTGAATCTTGAAACGAATATGAAAAGCTGAGGGTGCTGTCATCTGCAAAACAATTTAATGGTTTAGAAGTTTCAGACAAAAGATCATCAATGAAAATGAGGAAGAGAGTCGGAGACAAAACGGAGCCCTGGGGCACACCAGCATTTATTTTATGAATATCAGACTTAAAACCATCCAATACAATTTGTATTGAACGGCCAGAGAGGTAATTTCCTATCCAACGAAGAAAAGATTGATCGAAACCAAATGCACGCATTTTCGATAAGAGAGCTTGGTGCCAAACTCTATCAAATGCTTTTGAAATATCAAGTGCAATAATCTTACTTTCTCCAAAACGATGTAAAGATTTGTTCCACTGTTCGGTGGGATATACCATCAGATCACCAGTGGACCTATTGCTACGAAAGCCATACTGCCGGTCATTAAGAAGCTTTCGTTCTTCAAGATATTTCTTGAAGCGTTTCCATGACCTTGGAAAGAAGGGACGTAAGTGCAATTGGACGATAATAAGAGGGAGAAGAAGATGCGCCTTTTTTAGGAACAGGCTGGACAAATGCTGTTTTCCATCCACTCAGAAAGAGACCAGTAGAGTAGGACAGATGGAAAAGCTAACGCAGTGGCTTTGCCAGCGTTGAGGAACACCTCTCCAGAACAATGGGTGGGATACTATCCGGGCCAGCGGATTTGTGTATATCAAGATCTTTCAAGACTCTTGCAACTGCACGAGTGCGAAAGAAGATTTTTCCCATGAAATCACTACCGCTCTCAAGTACAGGAGGAGTCATTACACTCTCTGGCAACGTCAAATTAACAGCAAACTGTGATGCAAGCAAATTGAGCTGACAAAGGGAGTGTTATTGGAGACGAGCGTTGGAACCGAAGACGAAGTGGAGTTTCGAATATTTTTAACAAACATTTTTACTACCTCTGGGAAATTGTAGTATTTTTTGCCGTAATTTTTGGTCATGCAAAAATTTGGTTCGACGAATATGAACGTTACAAGTCTTTCTAGCTTGTTTGAACTTATTCCGGTTTTCCTCAGAATGGTTGGCTTTATATCTTCGGAAACTTACTTCTCTAACCCTGATAGCCTCTTTACAGCTCAAATCAAACTATGAGTTCTCTTTCAGTTGGATAGATTTTATCCTGTGAGGGATAAAATTTCTCATTCCGTAAAAAATCAAGTTTGATATCATATCTGCACTGTAGTCTACGTCACTATCGAGGAAGCATAGTGACCAGTTAAAGTTCGTGAAGAATTCATTGAGACCGTCCCAGTTGGCTTTCTCGTATTGCCAAACGGTTCTCTTAGGAGTTTTCTCTTTAACTGAGTTTTTTTAGCACGAGAAATTGGCAGATATGACACAATGGTCTAATGTGCCTAGAGGCGATAATACACGTAAAGTATAAAGTGGTACTATCACCTACCTGGGTGACTGGTAACGCAGTATAAACATACGCAGCATAGAAATTTTTCCTTAGCCCACGAATGTTGCTAAGGTCGACCCTAAAATTTCCTACCATCTTTTGAGATATTCAAAACTCAGGAAAAACCAACACAGACGAGTGTCTAAGATGAGTGTCAATTATGTTCCAATCTGACTTCACAGAACAATTTATTACTAGTGTTATGCCTAAGCAATAAAATGTTCTGATCCGCCCCTGGTTACATAACAGACAAACAGCCATCCGCCCGAGAATCAGTTTGGCTTAATCATTGTACACTGAGTGAGAGTCCCCATGCAATGCAACAATAATTAAGCTAAATCGACATAGGTATGACAATGGATTTGTTGTTGTTATTTTATGCACTTGCACTGATTTAGATTTGACGGGTATGCGGCGCGAGAGTTCTATTTTTTTATTCACTATTTGGGATTATTGACTATTTTGGTTGATATTTTGATTAGGGAAATTATTTGCACTGTTATTTTATTTGTTGGGCTATATTGTTGAGGCTTGAGACACACTGGTACGAAGACAACAGGTACGGTACAACGAGACAAATTTTACTTTCAACACGGAAGACTTTCACATGACATGTGCACTCGACGGGAGACTGATCGGCACTCAAAGGTCAATAATTGACAATTTTCGGCTTTCAATTAATCTTTGGCCTAATATTTCAAAGAGCAAAACAGAGTATTTCCTAATATAAGCTAAGCGGCACTCAATTGTCTCTCTTGGTTGGAATCTCAATAGGAACCCTCATGAGAAGAATGGGCATCAGCACACTCGACTTATGCAGAGCGTGTCAAACGAAGAGGTGGATGAGCATGGGCACCCGCAGGGGGGGTCAGAGGGGGCATTTGCCCCCCCCCCCCCTAGAATGTCAAGTCTTTACTTTTGTTCTTTACATTCATTTTATTTTAATGCCCAGTAATACGATCTGGTTCAATTTTTAGAATAAGAAAAGAAAATTGTAGGTATCCTACCAACCTACCACTAATGCAATTCAATTTTTGTCACTCAATAAATCGAATATCCAACAAATAAGTGTTTTTCTGCCTCTCATGAAACTAGTATGTTATCGGTTATCTACTCAAGCCGTAAGAGCATTAGGTATTTGAAAAAAGTGTGCTAGAGAGATTTTGTAGGGAAGCAGCAAGAAGACTACAAGTTCTCTTGCGAGAAAAAGAATAAATCCAATATTTCATACAAGGTCTTATTTTGTAAGTCTATTTTATAAGTTTTTTTCGGGTTACGTACAAATGACCGACAAAAACAAATGTCGACTTTTATCGACTTTTCTGTAAGTTGAATTACCGACTTTGTTTTTACCGACTTATTGAAATGTAAACAGTTTGAAATTTTGATTTGACATAAAGTCGAGTGCCCGGATAAAAGTCGAGAAAAATATCGTCTTGTCCGTATTTTTCAAGCGCGCGCTTGAAAACATCATTCCCTAAACTATGATCTGACCAAAATTTCGACTTTCAAAATGTCGACTGTTGAAGTCTCGATTCATTAAATCTCGATCACTGCCGACATTTTGAAAATCAACATTTTGAAAAGTCGGTCAAATTTGTGTCTATATTTTGATCTGTCGGTCTTTTAACCAGTCGAAATTATTTTTGTCGGGATTTTAAAAGCCGATCTTATGGAGTCGATATTTAAACAAAACTTTGGCACAAATTTGTAGCAAATTCAATTCTCTTCAATTTATGTTGGTGCACTTTTTACCCTAAAGTTATAAATAAAAAAGTTATAATCAAAAACATATGAATTTTTTCAATGTCTAAATTTTGATTATAAATTTTTTATTTATAACTTTAGGGTAAAAAGTGCATTAACATAAATTGAAGAGAATTGAATTTTATACAAATTTGTACCAAAGTTTTTTTTTCTAAGTCTTATTAAATTTAAGTTTCCACGGAAAACTTTTCAGAACTCATATTTCAATATGGTGGCCAAATGGTGAGGCTTTCAACACCTTAAATCGAGTTTTATACTTGTACTGAGCCCCCTTTGTCCAACCCACATTTGGAGGTTATTTTAACATTTTGATAGACATTTTGCGAAAATGTTAAAAGCTGTTTTATTGGATGATTGACAAATTTTCTTGGTTATTTTGTTAATACACAAGCATGTGTTCTACCATTTTGGAAAGTGCATTAAATGGACAACTTTTTTAAGTAATTGGCCATATATGTTCTCATACAATTTTAATTCATTATAAGAGGTGGTCAAACTTTTTTGAAAATAAATTTGTGTACTGAAAAAAATATTTTAAAAAATTAAAATAAAAAAAAATGCAATAACTACTATTGAATTTTATCATCTATCTATTAGTCATTCTACAATATTAAAAAAATAAAAAAATAGCAAAAATTGATCATCCATGGTCGTAGCGTTCACGTATTTGAGGAAAGCAGTAGTTGTTAACAACTTTTGGAAACTTTTTTTTATATTTTTTTCTGGAAAGATCATAAGGCCTGCTATAACCAGTTGCAAGGTTATCCATTATTTACAGGACACCCTGTATATGTAAAATAGTAAACAAATTAAAATCTTAAGAAACATTTTTTCTAGACTATAAAACATCCTCTTTAGAATTCCTGAAACAAAAACTTAAAATGTTTTCTGTAATAAATTCTGACATTGGTCAAATTACGTGAAATTAATAGCATACAAAACACACTGGCGCAGAGCAAATCATACTTTTTGCACTTGTCATTTAATTAAAATTTAAATTTACGCTATTTTCGTCATCGTCGCTGGAATTTTTAGCATTCAGCTATTGCTCCATCATATCGTCTCGATTCGATGAATGACTAATTTAATTTTTCATTTCACAAATTTGAATTAGAACTCAAAAACTAAATTAGTAACAGGAACAAATATATCACGAAACCACGCGTATGCTGAAACTGACCTATGGGAGCAGCGAGCCGAACGCGTCTGTCACTCTGCACTCACTTCGGCTTATTATATGAAGATACTAAGAAGTTGGAGGGAGCTGAGGTAACCGCGGCGTTTTTTACACTCGTTTAAAGGCTGAGTATAGGTCCATTGAACCCACGACTGCAGTTAAGGTTTAAAAAAAAAAATTATTTCGATAAATAAATAATATTTTTATATATCTAGCGGGTGCCTGTTAATTATATGCCATTACATTTTTTGCAACAATGACTTATATAGAATTTCAATTTTTTTAAAGGTAGGTACATTTTACTTCTGCCCCCCCCCCCTAGCAAAAATCCTGCGGGCGCCCATGTGGAGGAGTGCTCATCCCATTTCCACTGTGCTCCAGCCCTAACCTAGCCAGAACAAGAAAATCAGCCCTCGGAGAATATTTTTTTGGACGAACTGGATGAAGCCTCTCTTTTGCCACTAAAAAACATATTGAACTTCATTCATAGCGCAGGGTGGTTTAGAGAGGTACCCCATTTCCAAAACATCAACTAAATCCCTGCTTTTACTCTTTCTATTCTTACATTACTCATATCCTGGAGAGCACAATGCATCCGTTGAGATCCAAATCCAAGTGAAGTTTTACGGCTTGCCGTATTATAACTCCTTCTAACCTAACCTATGGAACAATTGAACCAATATCCTGTTGCATCAAAGTCGCTACTCGCTGACAGTGTTTTAAAAATCTGATTAATAGTCCAGCACAAAAGTAAAGTTTTCGACTTTGAAAAGAACGCCTAAGAAAAGGCGCAAAAGAGAAGCACAAAGTTTAAATTAAATAGTCATAAGAATAGAGCTAAAAGCTCACCAAAAATATTACCAAAAACAGAGAGACATCAAATTTAATAATAAATTAAAAAAAAAAAGTGAAACTGTTTGTACCGTGTCTTTGAGATTAAGTGCTTTTAACTTTACTATTTTTTCCTTAAGAGTTCTTAGAAATTTAATGACAAAAGATGGTTTTAGAAAATCACACTTGGCAAAGAATCGCCCTATCTGGCCCAAGTAGGTATCTATATCAAATCGGCCAAGCTGATGATTGATTTTATCGCTTTTTACTATTTTTCCCTCTGTTTACTTGTCGTAACCTCGTAATATCATCACCAAAAAGCGTTTGACTCTTCACACCATTTCGGAGTTTGACGTTGTCTTGTCAGTTTTACATAAAATTCATGAAATTTATTTGCCCAATCCTCCTTTTGTTCGAATATTATTGTTACCTTTCCAACGATGTTTTTCAATGAAAGCTGTAAATACCCCCTCAGATCTCGATCGATGGAATGAGAGTGAAATTATTTATACATTTCGTTAGTCCTTTAAGGCAAACTGTTCCACCGAAGAAGTTCAAATTATGTAGGCACACTAAGGATAAGGATACTTGTAGACGTTGTTTGCTACCAACATTCCTATATTTTGATTTTACTCATACACTCCTAAGCTGTGCGGGTTTTTATAAGTTTATATTGGACTTGGTATCTAGGTGGCTGGATACCAATTAAATGGGGCGACGTGTACAGATTATTAATTAAATTACCATTTTAATTGCATTAACTTCTAAGCTCTTCTTATACTTTTTTTTTATTTGTTTTTATTTTTTTGAGGGAACCGTGAAATCTTAGTAGTTGTCCTTGCAAGGGATTTAGAAGGGAATTTACAGATTGGGAGCTCTTAAATTTTCTATAAATATGCATGATTTAAATTGTATGGTAATTGGTGCTGTAGTCGATGAAAGTAATTTGAATAAATTATTAGGATTATAAGGAAGCGTGTTTTTTGGATTTGATTTTCAAATGAAGCCCGTAGCCTTAATACCTATATTAATATTTTTCTCTTCTGTTTCCTAGCAATGTGAAAATTGAAGCTGTTTGATTGTCCTATTCGATCACAAAATGTCCTCTAAGCGGGAGATGTTTTAAATTAACAAATATTTTATACTTTTGAATAAGGGTAAGTAGGTAGGTACTATTTGTTCACACTCGTTTAGGAAGGTTTTCATACTGCCAGTAGATATTTATTTGGACTTCATGAATTTATTTATAAATTGATAGATATGGGCGATTTGCCTCAAACTTCAACTTTCCCGATACCATATCGATTGTTATTCAAACAAAACTTATTGTTTTCAACATGATGGTCGCACTATAGTAGATATACACTGCTTTTACACAAGATTTTACATGTAAAAATTATGTAATGCCACGGTTATCACATTACCGAGAGCTTTTAACAAAAAAAACTCTGGAACAAAGCTAGTATTTTCTTAAAGGAATATCACTTGGGCAAGTGTTCTCAATTTTAAAGAAAATCAACGATTTTAAATGCAAATACGGGGTTTTAAATGCAAATACGGGGCTCAAAGCTGGCAACGTCAAATCCAAATTCCGAAAACGTGAATGGATGGATAGTGTTTTAAATGGGCTCAATTCGTTTTTTGCTGAGGGCCTTTAGCTCCTTTAAGGTGCTTTTAACAGACAATCGTAGAAAGGTGTTACTTGAGAACTTTAAAAGCTGTTTTTATAGTTCAATGTTAATATTCGCTTTATTCAATAAATGCCTATTTTCCTTTTTAAGGATTTTATTTTACTTTTTCTAAAGTTTTTAAGTCAAAAAAATCATCTCCCTGATTATGAGATATGGTACGGGTATTTTTCCACCATGACGAACAAAAAAAAAAAAAAAATAAAATAAACCCCACGCACAAAAGTAAGTTTTTATTTTGTTGAGTTGTTTAATTTTCGAAATTTTAACTCAATTTTATCAGAATACCTACGTGCAGTGGCGTAACTACGGGGTGAGCAAAGGGGACAGAGCCCCGAAGGCATGGGGGCCCGGAGACTGAAAGCAACAATTTTTCAAAGCGAAACTAACAATTTTAATGGAAGTCTTAGAGGAAGATTCTGCTCAGTTTGTTTTGGATATTAATAAATATATTAAGTACATTTTCCTGGTTTGAAAATTATTTTTTTTTATAATTCGTTTTCAAAAAATATGTATATCTCAAACAATACTTACTTACTTATTTAAGGTGGCGCTTCAGTCGGTGGCACTGAGGTCCTCTTCCACTTGCGTGCGCCACCTTGTACGCTGTCCACCTCTACTGCGCTGTCCCACGAGTTTGGATTCAAAGACTTTCATGGCCGGAGCGCATTGGTGTCCATTCGCTCTAGGTGACCCAGCCATATTAGTCGTTGGCTTTTCACTTTTGTGGCAAGGTCGGTGTCGCTGTACAGCCCATACAGTTCGTTGTTGTATCTTCTTCTCCATTTCCCATCTATGCAATATCATTATTTAAATGTCTAATGGCCAGTTGCACCGACCTCTTTTAAATGTTTATTGCTTCGTTTAATTTTAAAATGACATTTATCGGTTGCACCAACCACTTCTAAATCTAACAGGCCAATAAACGAACCAATAAACTAAAGTTCCATTTTCCTCCAGATAAATTTTAAAAGCAAGTTTAAACGAACATATCTAACTACCTACAAATATAATAATTCAATTTATTTGACGGAATATTGTTAATTCCAAATTAAAATAACAAAAACAACAGGTGAAGGCATTTTGTTTCCTATTTATAATTCACTACTTAAATAAATAAATTATTCCAGAAAAATTATAGACTGGTCATCATGTCGTGTTCATCTGATAACGAACTAAACCAAAAAATGGCGAGACGTCGAAGAGTTGTTCAGGTTCACAGAGAAATCCATTTTCTGAATTCGATGACGTTGCTTTAAAATATTGGTTCATAATTTCCAAGAGTGTGTCGAAAAAATATTAGTGTAGTGAGTTGGTATCTATTTCAATAGTTTCATAATTTCTCTAAAAAAAAGGAAAATAATAAATAATAATAAAAAAACACCAAGATGGCGCATTGGCTGTATTTAATGAAAATACCTTGTTTCTGTTTATTGTGTATTCACATTTTCCTTATTGCTATCTCATTTGCACTGGTTAAATTTTTCGTTCAGTTTATTAAACATATGATCAAATCCAGGGGTGGTTCATGAACTGCATTTTAGCTAAAAAATGCACGAAAGAGATTGGTGCAACCCAAATAAATTTATCAGTCCGATAAATTTTAACTCCATTTTAGCAAAAACCGCTTTTAGTGAATTTTGGTGCAACTGGGCATAAAACATGTAGATCACCACCGGTTTCCCAATAATTTTTAAGTTGTGGAGCACTTTTCAGGCGAAAATTCTTTGCGGAGCACTTCGTTACGTGTATGCAATTTCTTACAGTTAAATGTAGAAAATGCAACAACAAAGTTTCTTCTAGTGAGAACAATTTGCCTGGTTTGTTCTGTATGTAATGCTGGTTTATCTGGTTGAATTTGTAACAATATGTTTTGTTTTGGTTCAAACGAAGGCAGGTTATTCTGATTTGCATATGTTGTGTTTATTGTTGCAAACGGTAAAATAATTATTTTGGCTTTATCAAAAAAAAAAAAAAAATGGATTCTTCCTTCAACATACACCAGAATTCTAACAAAGACTTCTTTGTTCCAAAATGTTCCTTTTTTAATTAATTGAAAAAGGCATGGTTCAGACCTCACGTCTCGTGAACAGGATTCCTCAGAAAAATTTCTCAGCTTCGCTGTTAAATTACTAACAGCCAATTTCTTCACAGAGTTCTAATGTTAGTACCGGTCCTAGTCCTAAAGTTGATACTGATTAACGCTGTAAAAAAAATATTTTTTGGGAAATAATAGAATATCCCTATATTTGATATTCATAAACTCAACTATATTAACTAAATTTTAATCAGACTTTAAAAAAAGAAACAAGTAAGCGTTTTTATAATCCAAACACTTTTTTCCTATTACTATGTTAACTGAGTGCTCTGTATAAAAACTGGTAAAATATTGAAAAATATAAAAAACGCACCGATTCTACCAACTACACCTGAAAAAAAGTAGTTTTAAAAAATAAAACTCAAAAATCAAAATAAACAATTTACTATAACTTTTTTTCTTTTAACATATTATTTTGTAGCTTTTTTTCTTTTCATATTTTCCATTGCCTGACAACAAATTGACCAGCGAAAATCTGCCAGCATTGCTTCTGACCATTTCCCGTTATATCTTCGTTCTACGTGCATCATGTCTTGATGAAACATTTCACCATGTTCATCTGAAACTACAGCAAGGTTAACCGGGGGAAAAAAACTAAGTGGGAGTAAATAAAATGAATTTTCAGCGACATGTTGCAATTAAGAGCTTTATAAGAGCTAAGTAGTTCTTGGATGATTTCTTTGAAATTACAATATCTTTGGGAGGAAAACGAACTTTAAAAAGATTTAAAAGATTTTGAAAAATGAAAAATAGTTCTTTCAGGTCCTGTTATTAGTTTTTCAAAAAAGTTTCTATCGGTGAAGAAATTCAACGTCAAAAGTACCCAAAAAACGGGTTTTTGACATGTTTGCTAGAGTAATTTTTGGCGATTTTCGTTGCAGAACAAGTGTAATTATTTGTAGAATAACAACATTTTAGTTTTATTCGTGTTATTTTTTCTGTAATTTTGTGGTAATTTTTGATACTTTTTGGCTGTATTTTCGTAAGCCTTTCGATTTCATGGAAAAAAATTAGTTTCCCATCAGCCGCGAACTAAACTTAACTAATCGGTGTTTCTTGCAGATGCGATATTTTATTTCTTCTAAACCAAATGATTACGTAATGTGGAGTGATTTTTTTTAACGAACGAAAAAATGCTTGAGGCCAACATTTCTTATCAAACTTTTATTTTGTCAAAGGAAAAATAAAGTGTTGTTGTGTTGCTGACAGTTTTTGTACAAAACTATTCTGTTAAAGGGCCCATTATATTTTCTGCCCCAGGGCCCTCGCCCTACGCTACTGAACACGAAGTTATTCATAATATTACTAGTTATATATTTATCAGAACTCAATCAGAAAACAGTTATAAGTATATCAAAGGGCACGGTAGTGCCCAGCCAAGTTCGCGGCACTACACCCTTTTTACAGGAGCAAACTCATGCGATTTTCAACCCCCCTCTAACTTCAGTA